>CM069859.1:55021863-55041863 GCA_036172795.1 Pelodytes ibericus
CTAATCCCAAAGCAAGGGGTGCCATGTGGGGATGACCCTTCTTGAGCGCTAGGTCTAATTTTCTAGTTGCCATGGTGACTTGGTGTCCGGGGTTTGTTGAGCCCTGGTACAGGGTATTGGGGTTTGGGGTTGGTTTAGCCGCAATGAACTGTCAGCACTCTTAATTGCTGCAGTTGTCCTAGACGCTATAATTAACTGGAGATAGATGATGGTATTGTGAAGCTCCCATTGGTTTTTGGAGCCTTGTAATACCCTTTTCAATAGAGAGCCCTATTTTTTTGTTTACAAGGACATTACCATTAAATATGCAACGCAAATGGTTAAATACTTGTGTGTCCACATAAATGATTGCAGTGTATCTGCAGGACACAGCATGATGTTGCTGTCCCCATTGGCTTCTGATGTTAGCATGAGGCTCCAGCTTACCTTCCACGTTTGCCTGTGTAGGGGGTACTGTCCCTATTTTGTTCACAGAAAAGTACCTTTTCACTTCAAGCCCCTGGCTCCATCCTTTCTAGGAGCTCATTTTTGGTGTGTATGGGTGTATGATCCAGCTCCTGAGTAGTATAATTTACAATAACCAGTTTACTGTCTTTTTAAACTGCATTAAGTACATTTACTTTTTGGAAATGATATAATATATATTTTTTTATATAATGTACTAAAATACATGCATGAAAGGTATGAGATATAAATGTTTGTATTTTATATATAAAATACAAATCTGTAATGCAAGTGCCAATGTTTGTATACATATTGTGTGCAGTTTTGGTCTGTGTTGCCCCCACCCTAGCCTTTAAAAAAAAAAAATAAAACAAAATAAAAGTTGTTGTACTACCAACTGTATGAAAACTCCTTCCACCAATTCCATTTTTACTTCAATTTTATATTGTGTAGAACCACCCTACACTACATGTGATAGCAGTAAATAATAGCAGTAAACTGAACTTCATTTTTAAATCCACAGCCTAATTGTTATTGTCTATCTCTTGGCGCACAGCTCCACAAGCCCTGCTGTCACACTATGATTACAACTTGTTTACTCCTTTTATCAGATGATGAAACTGCACTTGGGGAATGGACTGTCAATAATGCTTTTAATAGTTTGAAGGGTTTTTTTTCCTTCTCACAAGCAAATGAATATATTAAGAAAAGTGTTTGTTTAAATCTCCCAGAGTTGTTTCCTTTCAGTGACATCACCTTGTGACTTTATAAACTTGATAAACAGAAACCTCAATGGAAAATGGGTAATTTGCTGGTAAAGCCACAAGGTGATTTTCATCAATGCATAGTAGTACAGGTTAATGTAAAGAGCCAATACATGGTTTTTCTTTCAGTCTGTAAAGTATTCATGCTTATTTGGTCATCAATTGTTGTAGGTCTTCTCCACTGATTTTATATGTGAAAATAACGGTCTCTCTCGCCACACGAGAGGTGAACCCTTGATATGACTTGTTAAGTTTGCACTTCACTATTGGAATGCTACCAGGTCAGCTAGAAGTGTACTATACACCAAAAGCATACATGCCGGGTTTACAAGCTTCAACTGATGCTGAATTTTTAACTTTTGCATCTGTTAATTCCTTAGTGATATGACCTTGTCTATTCCTTGTGACATTGGGCTGTTTTTAACCTTTCTGCAGTGTTTGACAAAACCCCACTTTTTCGAATTTTGACCTGAAAAGTAATTTGGACAATTACAAATTGTAGTAAAGACCCCATTTAATAGTTTCTAAATTTTGTCCCGAGTTTATAAATATGCATGTTTACATGGTTTTCCTGTTTTGCGAATTATAGGACAGTAACCAAATATATTGTTTTTTTTTTTTTTTGTTGCCTAACCATTTTTACCTACGGTGACCTTTTGAACCGTAAATTAAACCCTAACTCTAACACTCATGCTTACCCTAATACTAATGCTAACCCTAATATAGCTTGTAGCCCTAACCCTTTTGCTAACCCTTAATAAAGAAGAAATAAAATCATTGATTTTAATCCACCCTGTTTGTTTATTTTTAAAGTGCCATCTTTACTATGTATTTATTTGACCAGTTTCTTTCTTTTTTTTGCAAACTGGCCATGTAAAATGTGTAGTTAAAGAGTCTTCCACCTACCCTGTCCTAAAAATATTATTGGATAATTTCTGTATCCGTTACACCAGGGCTTGACAAATTTATTTTATTCTAGGAGCCAGCAAAAATTTTTAGGAGCCAGACAATCACGCAAACATACACGCAATTCATAAACACACACACCAACCCACGTCACATATACACCCCACACACACCAACCCACGTCACATATACAGCCCACACACACCAACCCACATCACATATACAAACCCCACACACCAACCCACTTCACATATACACACACACACTTCACATATACACCTCCCCCCACACCTCACATATACACCTCCCCCCACACCTCACATATATACCCCCCTTCACATATACACCTCCCCCCACACTTCACACATATATACCCCCCCTTCACATATACACCTCCCCCCACACTTCACATATATACCCCCCCACACTTCACATATATACCCCCCCACACTTCACATATATACCCCCCCTTCACATATACATCCCTCCCCCCTTCACATATACACCTGCCCCCACACTTCACACATATATACCTCCCCTTCACATATACACCTCCCCCCCCCACACTTCACATATATACCCCCCCTTCACATATACATCCCTCCCCCCCACTTCACATATATAACTCAAACATACACAAGTTTTTTTTTTTCCATTCTTAACTTCTGAGTGCTGGGTTGACAACCCAGCACTTAGCCGAAAGAGCCATGAAGATCGGCTGCGGCACGAATGTTTCCCCTCCCTGCTGCCTTACCTCATTGCTGGGGAGGGGGAACATTCGTGCCGCAGCCGATCCTCATGGCTCTTTCGGCTGAACACTAACACACGTGTTGCGCGAGGGGGCGGAGCTTGCTGTCTGTCCCCTCGCGCTGCAAAAGACGGATGGCAGCGGCAAGGGGAACATTAGGGCAACGGCACCCGGGCGCCAGGCTCCATTTCCAGGTCGCCATGGCGACCTGGCGCCCGGGGTTTGTCGAGCCCTGCGTTACACTAATGAGAGAGGAGCAGATCTGTATTCTCATTTTGTTCCTCAACATTACACGTCTCCTAAACTGCATATAAAGTTTAATAGAGTTACTGCTATTGCGGTGGCAACAGTCTTCCTTTTCTTCCTAATCCCTCTCTTGTATCAAAGCACCACCCTTTACAGCCTAGCATAGAAATATATTGATTATCCTGCACAACATAAATTCCTTGATGGGAATCTCGTTCTTTTAAACCTTTTTGAAACTCCTACTGATTAATAGTGCATTATACAGGGCCAACTCTGGAGGAACTTCCCAATACATATTTAGGTATGTGAAATGAAATGTTCAGCTTACCTGCTGTTCACATTTTTAGTGAATAAACGTCACAGTGTAAAAATAAATAAAACAAAGACTCCTTGCTATGCATCAGGGGGCATCCATCATGTATCCAAATACAGTCCAGTTGATGTGTGTGTCGTAGAGTAGGTACTCGAATGTTTCCACCAGAGGAGTGACTTCACAAGTCAAGAATAGGTCAAGTAGACAATCAGCAAGGGGACAATTATTACATGGTAGGGTGGGGAGCTTAAGAAGAGACCCCTAGAAACATTCTTCCAGATTCCAATGGAGTTAGTGAGGTGACTTTTTTTGGTGGAATTATGGTGGTGCTTTATAACCTAATGAGGTTCTAAAGTATACAAACAGTATCTCAAGTATGGGTATACTAGCTACAGTGTTTCTTTAAAGAGCTCTTATTTTGTAGTTTTACATGTCTGCATGGTAATCCTGGGGAAGGATCCAACTCTATCATTCTGGATGACTCCCTGACCAATCAATGGGGCTCCTGTAATCTAATAATCATGTATTATCTTTTCATTTGATCTTCTCATAGAGTTGTATAGGTAGCCCAAGTACACACCATGCTCAAGTACAGTATAGGTACCCCAAGTACACACCATGCTCAAGTACAGCTATTCTTTTTCAAAATACAGACAGGCAGTTCTTTTCCAATGCAACCAAGTACATGAAAATTAATCCGGAGGGGCCCTTTTTATGAAGAATAATAAATTTTAAAAAAAGCACTTTGAATTATGTTGCACACTGTCATATGTGAGTGATTATCTTATCTTATAACCTTTGTTATAATGCTTTCCAAAATCTTTCTAATTTATTTGCTTTTGGGTTTTTTTTCCAGGTGAAGATATGTGGTCATATGCAAAGGGGCTTCCTCATTTGTTCCAACAAGGAGGTGTCTTTTACAATATGATGAAGAGAAATACCGGTATAGTAAAAAGTTTCCTATTTTTGTGGCTTTTACACACAGATCTCATTATTTAACATGGAATTTCAAGGAGCAACAGGTCAGGATATACCTATTGATATAGCATAGCCATTAAATAATTTTTGTTTGCTGATCTGACACTTTCAAATACTATACTGTGAACACATTTTATTTAAAATGCTCTAAAAAAAAAAAAAATCAGACACTGGAAAGGGGAGACTTTAACTTTGATAAAAGTGTTGCAGGGCATAGCTGGCAAAATTAATTTCCTTTTTTGATAGGGCTTTGAAAGTCCAGCTGAAGATTACACAAAGGGTATGCAGTGGTGTATCTTGATTTTGTGCTGCCCTAGGCAGACAAAATCCGGGCACCCCCCTACCCAAGCTGCACACCCACGTTACACACATAAGACATGCCCCATCATTCAGACTCACATCAAGCTCACACTCCCATCACACTCAGTCACACACTCCTACTCCCATCACACTCAGTCACACACTCCTACTCCCATCACGCACACTCTGACTCCCATCACACTCAGTCACACACACTGTCTCCCATCACATACACTCTGACTCCCATCACACACAGGTCACACACACTGTCTCCCATCACACACACTCTGACTCCCATCACACTCAGTCACACACACTGTCTCCTATCACACACACTCTGATTCCCATCACACTCAGTCACACACACAGTCTCCCATCACACACACTCTGACTCCCATCACACTCAGTCACACACAGTCTCCCATCACACACACTCTGACTCCCATCACACTCAGTCACACACTGTCTCCCATCACACACACTCTGATTCCCATCACACTCAGTCACACACACACACACACACACTGTCTCCCATCACACACACTCTGACTCCCATCACACTCAGTCACACACACTGTCTCCCATCACACACACTCTGACTCCCATCACACTCAGTCACTCACACACACACACACACACACACAGTCTCCCATCAGCACTTACCTTTCCCTGGCAGGCAGGCAGCATGGTCCCTCCATGCTGCCTGTTCGGCTTCCCGGCGATTGTGCCGACAGGTCACGTGACCGGGCGCGCGTATGACATCAGCGCGCCCGTCACGTGACTGTCGGCACTTCCGTGTCGGCACACTGCACGGGGAGCCGAACAGGCAGCACGGAGGTTTCTCTGTGCTGCCTGTTCGGCTCCCCGTGCAGCCTGGCAGGCAGAGCGACGGTGAGGGGGGATCTTCCGATCCCCTCTCACCTCCGTCTCTGCCTGCAAGCGCGGTGGGGTTTTTTTTTTTAAAGGGCCGGATTTTTTTTTTTTTTTTCATTTTTTTTTTCTCCAGTGCTGGGGGGCGCTGCCGCCCCCCAAAATTTGCCGCCATAGGCATCCGCCTAGGATGCCTCGCGGTAAATACTGCACTGAGGGTATGTGTAATACAATGGCTGCATTTAGTACATGAAATTAATTCTACTTGTGGACGTTAATTGGATATGTCCAAGGGTTACACCATGTCTAACAATAAGTTGTCCTGCTACCAACTTAAAGGACAACATTGAATATATATTAAAATAAAATAATTTTATAATATTTAAACTGTTTGTGTGCTTGTTTTTATTCATTAAAATTGCAATATATACTTGTTTAGCTTTATGCACTGCATGATTTCCTAACAATTCGACTTTTTAAAGTAAGCGTTGGTGGGTGAGCTGTCTCTCTTGCGCTCCGATCACAGCAGGATCCCAAGTGCTTTTTAACAGGTTGCTAGTGGTAGTAAGATTTAAAAATGCACTTGCGAGTGAAAGGATGCCCTGTGTCATGCCACACGTGGGAGAGCCGACTTTTGGCAGACATCTTTTACCTTTGTCAGGTACTCCGTCCACCCACCAACGTGTTAGTAAGTCAAACTGAATACCAAAGCACAGGACTAAATGCAAGCAAAGTCTTTAGTCTATTTTTGTCACTGCTAATGGATATTGTATTGGGTTTTTAATTTTTTTTAATCTTTCTTGCTGCCTTCATTTCTTAAATGTATGATTCTGGTCATTTCAAATGTTTTCTGTAATAAACACAGTAATCCACTGTTTCTGGATTCTAGAGGTTGTATTTCTGAAGTTGAGTATTTTCTGTAATTCTACTGAAGTAATTGGAATGAAATAAAATATAATATATATATATATGTAGAGAATTGAAATCCAAGCTGCATTCATATTTATTTAGATAGTCAAGATGGCAAACATTACACACCAACCCCCAATATTAAACTACATTTATATAAAAAAATACTTTAAGGAGAAAAAAATGTCTATTTTAATGTGCATATAAAAATGTGTTGATGGAACACGTCTACTGCATTCCCAAACTGAGACCGAAAACACTTACTGCAAAATATATGTATTTCCCAGCTCATTGTTGCTCTAGGGATGACCAGTATACAAAATACGCAGTTTTACATGTTAACTTAAAATGTGCTGTGTACATTTTACAAATCTGGTAAGGGTAGATATATATGTAGGATTGCTTGTGTATACACACACGGATACAATTTCTGTAGGCAAGAATCGTTTAGATTTTAGAAAGCAACTAAGCAATTTACTAATGTAAATATTAAGTTATTCTGGTTGCTCTGAGACACTGTGGTGCTATTTAAATTCTTAAAATGCAGGGTACAATTTGGTAAAACAACCTGTCCAGAATGAATTACACCTTTATCATGGTCATGATTGTGAGCTAGTGTTGTGTGTTTTTGTTAATTGGAATTGGTAGGAGTTATGAAGACTAGGTTTTGGCATTTTTCTCTTAACACCTATTACAGTGGCAGGACTAACTGTGGAACATGCATATTTTCTTGTTCAGCCATATTCACTTCTTCCTTCATCTTTACATATTGCTCAATGACTCCTCAATCATTTTTACTCTTTGGTCAATGCATAATCAAGCTTACTGCCACCTTATTGTACACCCAGTAGGTTAAGTACCTAGTCTTAACAGCACATGAATGTTATTTTCATTTGAAATTCCATTATATTTTTTAGAACCCCTTATAAACCATTCTCGTTTAGAGAAAATAAACAGTAGGTTTCTACTAGCAGCTCATCAAAATCTGTGATTTTCTTAGTTGTGCCAATATGCTTCTAGCATTCACATATATACATAAGATGAGATGATGGATAATGCCCAAGTAAAATGACAGGAAATAGAAATGTTTGTTGAAATTTTTTTATCAAAAAGCTTTTAAAATGAGTTCTATGTTGGGCAAAGAAAGTCTGATTGAGACAATTTGATAGCTCTCTGCCTTTTTTACCAAATTATTTCAGTTCCACAATATTCTCTTAATTTCCTTTCTCGTTGACGCCTTTCTGACTTCCCACACTTGCTTTTATTATATGCATTCCCCACCCTCACCTGACCATTGTTGATTGCTTTCTTCTCGGTAATTATTGCATTTAAAAGAAATCTATTATGTTATGGAGAAATATTACCTTTTTTTTTTTTTTGTTGTTTACCCTTAGGAGTGGTTGATGGGAAGCATTGCACATTTCCACATCTTCCTGGGAAAACATTTGTCTACAATGCAGCGGAGGATAGGCTGGAACTGTGTGTGGATGCTGCCGGCCATTTCCCAATAGGCCCCGAGGTTGAAGATTTGGTGAAGGAGGCTTTGAACCAAGTGCGTTCAGAAGCATCTTCCAGAAGCAGGGAGTCTAGTCCCTCACATGGACTGATGAAGCTCGGCAGTGGTGGAGTAGTGAAAAAGAAATCAGAACAGCCTCATAATGTGACAGCCTTTCAAGGTAAAGGACACTCCCTTGGAACAGCTTCTAGTAGCCCGGACCTTAATCAGAGACCAGATGGAACCAAGCATATGGCAACAACAGATTTTAGTAGCACTTTGACATATTCAGATATTGCTTCTTCCACAGCCAGTGACGGTGAGCTTATCCGAGTAGCTCCTGGAGTAGTGACCATGAGAGATAGCCGGCAACTTGACCCCAATTTGATTGAAGCTCAGCGGAAAAAGTTGCAGGAAATGGTATCTTCCATTCAGGCTTCAATGGATAAGCATTTAAGGGATCAAAATGCTGAGCAGTCAGCAGGAGTTGACAGTTCCCCAAAGAAGGGAGAATGGTTTTCCACAAAGCCATTGAGCAGCCAAATCAGTACAACTGCAGACACAACTGTGGGTTCAGGAACAAGAGATAGTAATATGGGAAGCTCATTGGAAACTCCCTTGTCTGTGAGGCCTAAAATTCAACCTGGAGTTTCTACAGAGGAGACAGAAGAAATGGACAGCCAAGATATAGAAATGACCAACATAGCTGAGCCTATGGATCATACATGATGAGCAGAAGGATCTCCACAAAACAAATACATAAATATATAATAGTATGTAACATGATGGCTGGGCCACAGTGTGAAATAGTCCTTTACAGAAATCTTGTATGTTTAAAAGAATATTAAACTCCTTTTCGCTGCATGAAAATGTGTGTAATTGGGGAAAAAGGAAAAAGAAAAGGAAAAAAAAAAGCTTGGCTCGAAACTGACTTGGCAATGCTAGATGAAGGTTTTTGTTCATGTGTATGGAGAAACTTGCTTCTTTCAGTGCTGAAAGAATTGTTAATACTAATGCGTTGTTTGGCACCTTTACACTCAATACCTATGGCAAACTGGTCAATATTATGCTATTCATCATTATAGTCAAAGCACATTATTCCTTTACAATAGAGCAGTGTATAAATCAGCTCTCGGCTTCAGTATTTAGTTAGCAATTGAAATCTTCACATGTATCAATTTGAGAAATCTAGAAGAATGATGGTTCCATATAATTGAAAATGTTGTTAGTACTAAACTCAGCAGAATGTCTTTTTCTCCATGATTTAATGAAAACTCTAGTTTTCAACCTTCAAAATGAGTCTTCCGAGGAATAGTATACGACTTTCACCCGTTAATAAATCCCTGTATGTTTGTTTTTGAAAAAAAAATTTGGGGTGATACGCATAGTCTTCTTCGTGTTTCTAGTACTTAAAAGAATTAGTGTGTGAACTAATATCTGGCCCTTTTTTGAAGTTTTTTTGTGTTTATTGCTGTTGAGGATTCATTTAGGAATTCCTTGGCTTGTATTGTCAAGATTGCTGGAGTATCCTAGGAATAAGACTTTGAGATTGGCATTACGTGACAGTACGTTAATCCACTAAATACTCAGGAAGTTTTGCTATGTCTGATTTTCTACTCTACAGAGAAATCAATGTTTATAGAATAAACACTCAAACTTACATTTTTGGAGGCTAATGTTCATTTCAAAAGTAAAGCAAAGTGCCCTGTTTTTGTTGGCTTACTTTCTTTTAAAATATTTTTTTTGTCATGTTTTGTATAAAAGATATTACTGATTAGTTTGGGAAGAAACCAAGCACTAGGACACTTGCTTTGTTCATGGCCTGTAGAGATGCTTTTGTAGTCCCATTACCCAAGACTTGCCTGTTTGATGGTATCACCAATAGTGAGTGTATGATATATGCCCAGCCATGATCACTACTACAGATTGATGGAAGCAGGTCTCCTAGTGTTTATTTTCTCCACTGCTTTGTGGTTATAACTTCTAAACAAAACATGATGCACAGCTTTTATAAATTATTTAGTAGTACAGGGCCATTTTATTAACAAAAACCCCGCATTGCCTACTTTTTAACCTCCCTGTTGGCATACCTTGCAGGTTTTACAGTTGATTGCCAGGTCCCAGAGTTAGAACTCCTTGGCACAGCCCAACGTTCCCCAGCCCCAAAAGGCATCGTTGAGCACTGGTGAGTTTGTCCCTGACCTGGAAGAAGCAGGTGCTAGTCTGATCAGGTTCTGCAGAGTGCAGGGGTTTAGATGCTTGAAGGTTTTGCCCGTATGTGTATTTTAACCCCATACACAAATAAAATGGAGTTGCCCATTTTGTAAACCAAGACATAAGTGACAGTGAACACTACCTGCCCTTCTAAGACATACTTAATAATTAATATTAAATTAGGTTTGGTTTTGGTTTTAGAAACCGGTAATTTAAAATCTATATACATTTTTTTTTTAGACAAGCCATACTGGTAATGTTATATTCTTTTTATAAGCTATATCTCCAGGAATCTACTTTATTTAATGGATAAGGTACGTAAAAAAAGATTAATGAATTAAATAAAAAATAATACATATGTAAAACACATATATATATATATATATATATATATATATATATATATATATGGTGTGTATGTGTGTAAATATATATATATGTGTGCAAAAGATATGATATGAATCACATTCTTTAAATTGTATATTTTGTGAACATAACAGAAAAAGTTGTTTGTTACTTATACTTCAGAACAGTTAATTGTAATCCTTCTCCCCCCGTAGTTCTTTTCACCTGTATAGTGTAGTTATGTCTATACTGTGAGAACACTGAATGTTCCTGTTTGTTTTGCATACATAGTGCAAGTAGGACTTATAAGGCCCCAATTTCTGCTATGTAGTGGCTGAAGTGATCCATGCAACTGAGATTTCAATTTCTAATTATACTGAAGCTGAGACTGCATGCCTTTCACAAACCTTCTCCTTATCTAATGGTATCACAGGGTATTACTTCATCCAGCACTTTGCTATTGTCTGATTTTAATGCTGTTCATCTCTAAAACATGATGTTGGCTTCAAATATTTTACAGTTTTCTTATATTCTTTTGAACACTACAAGTTACAGTTAATTTTAATTGGTGTACTACATCTTAGTAATTGCTTGACCATCTTAAAATGAAAAATCAGCATTGAAAAAGCAAAATATTTCAATTGTTTACAGTTTATTTTACATTGATTCATTAAATTATTATAATGTTGCCTTTGGTTTAGTAGGATTAAATTTTTTTTCTTTTTTTTGGCAAAACATTAACATTTTTACAAAGGTTAAACAACACTACCTTAGGTGGAATGTAAGCAAACTCTGGGAAAATGACCTTCCATAGGCTTCCTCTTTAACAGAAAGTGTGCAAAGTCTCCTCATGGACATACTAATTATATTTTATGGTGTGGCTGCCAGTGTCATTAATGAGTCACATAGAGCACACAGGCAAGCACTCTGGCCACTGGGTAGTAGAATCGGAAATTTCCAGGTAAGAACTGACCATGATAAGGAGCTTAGATCTCCAAATGTACAAAGGTACAGTTTATCAGTCAGTAAGTCAATCTACCTACCAACCACTGCTTGAAAATTATGGGCACTGAAGAGATTTGTATGTCTGAGAATGTTTTGGTTCTGCTCAAAGGTGAGCTCTACAGAGTCTATTTCTCTGTGCAGAAGGCTCAGATCGGAAGGGTGCTTGTTAAAGGGTACACGCCTGGCCATTGAACGTAATGTCTGCGGTGTAGAGATTTTGTTCGAAGGAGTGAAGGATCTTGAAATCTTGCCTATATGGCCTCCAAATCCCAGGTGCCAATCATTTTTACTTTGTAGAAAATCTTATTCACATTCTATATCTATATCTATATCAGGGGTGTTAAAGTGCAGTGCTATGGCATCTAACTACACTCCCCTGCCAGCCTCTTGGGCAACAATATTATGGGAGATGTTTGATAACCCTGATCAAGATGATTTTTCTTTTTTGATCAACAAAATAGAGGCTTTGTTGTTGTTCCATGACTTTACACTTAAATATGTCATCTTATTCCATACTACTACTCTTTAGTAGATATTTAATTGTGCCATAACTATCTTAGAAAAAATAGTGTCACATTCCATTCTAAAAGACATATCTGAAATTTGTTTGGCTATAGTGTAATATAACCTTGTATAACCTATTCTATAATAAATATATATTCACACAATTTATTATTAGATATATCTGTATGTGACTGGTAGAGCCCAGTTCAGGTCAACAAGATCTGTAGTAAAGTATTTTAACGCACTCAAAATATATAGCCACAGAATTTGTTACATGTGAGATCTGTATTTGATGTCAAATAGCTAGTTTTACAGAAAGTAAGCTCTTTCATTGGAATGAGCAGCTGTTAAAGGAACGGTCAACACTAACAGTCTTTTGAGGAGTGAGATGAACCAAACTTAAATTTTGTATTTGTGTTCATTCTTTCCTGGGTACATGGAGCACTTAAAGGACAACTGTAGGTAAAAAATAATTCATGTTTAATTGAAAGATTACATATTCCAAGTGTAGATGCTGCCTATAGAGATTCTTTAATGAAATAATACAAATAAAGCACCTTATTGAGCACTCGTTGCTTCTCATAGCTCTAACAGGTGGCAGGCATATTGTATAGAATCTTGGGGCAGGTCTGAATTATCCTTCATGCAGATGAATGATCTGTCCCAAGATTCTATAGAACATGTCTGCCCCCTGTTAGACCCAAATGAAGCAAACAGGTCTCAATAAAGTACATTATTTGTATGATTTCTATAAAGCATTTCTATGTAAAATGTCTGCACTAGATACAATCTTTTAATCAAACACAAGTTAATTTGTTGCTACCGTTGTCCTTTAAAACTAAATGCTAATATGATTGGAATAAAACTGGAGTCAAAGACCACACATTCACACACAGCTCTCGCCCTCTAAAAATGTTAGGCCTATTTAATATTTTGATGTAGAATGAAGTTGCAAATACTAATCAAATTAATATTTTATTATACATTCATCAAGTTTCATTTTTTGGCATTTCATGTAGACATTGAAGAGTAGCAGAGATCCCCGAACCTCAGCACAAGTGTTTTTTCATTTTTTGACAAATTAAAAAAAAAAGTGTCCGAACAGGCATTGTTCTCCATTATACAGGCCTTGGCACTGCTAACTCTTGCTTGTATGGCAGAATAATTTTTTTCTGGAGATCTAAGTTAACATTATTAAAGCATGCATTCAGCTGACAGATGAGAATGTGTGATTAATAACGGAACTTGATGTTCTGTTGACTGGTCAACAGGTTTTATATAACAGCAGGTTCAAATCATTTTTTTTCTAGCCGTGCTATAGGGAATGATTGTCAAGACTCGCACTTACCTTATCAGACTCTCACGGACACATGATCTCACAAAATGCATTAGTCATACAAAGGTTAAATGCATTATCAGGCTTACACACATTAGGGTAGACTGTCACATGTGTTGGACAAGCCATATTTATTTTTTGAGCAAAGGATCACAATTTTTGTGCCCTGAGTTAATTTATGAAATTAAATTATATGGCAAAGTTTTAAAAGTTCCACCATATTGGAATCCAGTGCACCTGTTGATTTGCTCCCTCGTTAGAACTTTGTTCCAGAATGGCACCATTTTGCTTGCTTTTAGATCTGTGTTTACCTGTTTCACATTTTTCACTTGTTATATTGTAATATGATGTTAATTGTTTTAGATTTAACAATGCCTTCATTTTAAAAGCACTGTTTTCTAGTGCTGTGGTGTTATTTCATAATCTATTTTAAATCCCCACTGTGGGTATTCTTGCTAGCTAATGGATGAGGTGTCTAATTTAGATGTAAACCCACTACAAGCACTATGCTACAGAAATTGTTTATAACTCATGAGTGTCATGATCATTGCCTAAAGCAGTGATCGTAAAGTCTTTCTTTATTAAAAATATATGTCTGGCACTTGTGGGTGTTTGTGGGACCAAGGGTGACTTATGCACACTCAGAGAGAGATTAGAGCTGCCAGGCACTATCACATGTCAGAGCTGGGCCTCAGCTGACATGACTAGAGTGCCTCAATATTGAGACACTGCAGCCTGCTCATTTGCATTGTGATTACCATACTCTAGTGCACATTCCGCAATAGATTCTCCAAGACCTGCCAGGAAGCGTCGTCAACGGGACATCTTATAATGGTGTACCTGGCTCCTCAAGTGTCACAAGGGGGATAAAGGACAACTGTGGTCGTTTTCTTCATATTCAATAAAAATACACTTTTGTACTAAATAAGTAGATTTTTTAAAAATGTATTGTCGAAATATGTCACTCCCCAGCAGCACTGTTTGAATGAGCAGACAGCTGCCAATTTACTCTCCTATAAGCTCTAGTCCTATTTCATCTGACCAAATGGAGTTGGAGCTCTGCAGGCTAAAAGAACTTTGCACAATGACCAATGGGGGGGATCCATTTCCGGTAGGTCGCGTTGGATATTACATGAGTAAAATGCAAACAGCATTGCTGGGAAGGGAAAGTGGGTTTAGAGACTTATATTTCAACAAATCATCTTCTGTTTAATACAAAAGAGTCTTAGTCTTATTTGGAAGCCAGCTGGTAATAACAGCCCACCATCGCAGAAAAATAGATTATAAAATAACACCACAAAGCTATAAAACAATGAATTCAAACTATAGACGGTTCAGAATGAAACACAAACGCCAAACAATCATTGTGAGAAAAGTAAAAGCAAATGAGCTTATTTGAAAATAATTATTGTGAATGAAATTGTGAATGAATTAATTTGAGTGCAGCATGCATCAGCACTTTGTACATTATTAGCTTTAATCCTTTCTGGAAAAGTGTGTTTTACTTTGTACAAATGTAGCACTTTCTTGCTCTGAGTATCAAACCATAGAGGTAAACAAAGGACACAAAGATGTCAAAAAATGTAAAACTTGGACATGCATCTTATTATTTTAAAAGCTGGTTATGTTCTTGCATCTGTGTAATAGCCATAATTGGAATAAATGGGGAGAGAGCATTTATTGCACGTTCTTTTTTGCAGTGAAAACGTTTAAAGAACCATGATTTTCTATTTTTCTTGCCCTATGGTTGCAAGATGTAAGAATTCACACGTATGTAAGACCTATTCCTGTATAAACAAAGTTCACCTCCACCTTTTGTAGCCTGCAAGGTATCCATGTGTAAAGTAATGCCCTGATCACTGTCATTGGCAATCAAATGGTTTATTAGCATCAACACAAATTCTGATATATGAATACAATTAACATATTTCTCTTATTCAGCAAGTAAAGTTTCCATTCCTGCAATGAATGTGTCTGCTGTTAGCTCCAGGGAGCATAGGCCTCCATGCATATCATCTGATCCATGTTTGAAAATATTTATTATGAGTAAATACGAGCAGCGCTTTTTCTTATAAAGGCTAAAATAACCTTAATTTTGAAACAAAAATTTGAATCTGGTTGTACTTTAAATATAAATGGTGAAAATGACATGGGCTGTACAACAAGTAGTAATGGATGGCAGTGGGCAATTAGCCAAGACTCCCATCATTCCCAGCCAACCCGAGCCAGGAATATGTCTTTATTCCCAGTGAAATTCTGTTTGGAAAGCTGAGCTTTGGCCCAGGAATAGCTGAAAGCATTGTTGGACTACAAATTCTATCCATGGATTAGGGGTGAAGGAAGTTGTAATCCAACAAGGACTGTAAGCACATGTTGCCTTTCCTTGCTCCATTTGGTAAGGGTACTATAGGCCTTATGTGTTTTATCTGCATTTGCCACATCTAAAAAAAAAAAGTTGCACTTTATAGAGAGAATGCTGCTTTAACCCTCTGTGACCCAGAAGGGTAACCTCACCTCTGCCACTTAGAGGTTAAAAAAAAATCTGATTAGTAGATACTATTGGTTTAGTGTACATATATGGAACGTAGCCTTTTTAGCATCACTAAGATTACTGTCAAACATAGGATAAGAATTGAACATTTTCATTGCACTGGCTTTTGTTCAGCCGATTTTGTTTTGTGATTGCTGTGCGAAATGATTTTTATTATTTGTAATGTAACAATAGTGTATTATAATAGTATATAGTGTATTATATTACACTTGACTGTACAGTATTTGAAGTTTGATTGGTCTATTAAACAATGTTAAGTCTATATTTGTAAAAATTTATTTTATCGTTTTTATTTTTTATTTTATTAATGAACGTAATCCCAGGTCTTGCATTTGCCACACTTTACATGTACAAAGTTCTCTTGACAGTTGCATTGATTTAATAAATGAATCCTGTTTTCAGTAATGCGGATAGCCTCTGGATACTGAATCTCATCAATTCGAGAATACATTTAATGCCCTTGTACTTTAAAACATAAAATTGCTTTCAAGAGGTTTTAGAAGGTATTTTGCATGATGCTTTAGCACAGTGGGGGTTATGTATAAAGGGGTTTCATGCACCATAATAAACGCATTCAATTATTGCGTGTATGTATAAAAGAAAATGTGCCCCAAAAAATTGTTAATGCGCCATTTGTGCTTAAATTATCACAACGATAAAAAATAGCATAGAAATAAAGAAAAGTATTTGGTGCATCCGACGTATAAAAATCAGGGGCTGAAATGGTGATTACAATTTTTTATTCCTCTTTTGACACTTTGTGGTGCAGGAGTTTTATATATAATCCCCAACGTGTTTGGATTAAAGGGACTTTATACAAACAATGTTTACATGACAAATTATCCTTAAATTGCTTTAGCAGAATTGCAAGAAAGTGCAGAAAAAATGTGTTCTAAAAATGGTGTCTAATATGACATCATCTTATGGTGTCACATGCAAATGTACTGATCTCCAATTGAAGTAGCATCACTTTTCTAACATAATGTAGTAAATGTGTTTATAGATAAGTGATTGTGAATAAGGATAATGTAATAACTAATCAAATAACATAAATAGCTATGAATTGGCCATAAAGTCACTTAAAAACTCCAGTTGATGCCCTGTTCATGTATTTATTTCTTGCCATTTAATATGTTGGCAGGTATAATCTCAGATGGAAAAAAATGGAAATTCAGGCACGGTGTGGGTTATGGCTGAAGGTGCATCTGTCAGAAATGTGGTACATTTGCGTCATAATTAATGTCTATGCCTATGTATAAAATTATTTTCGCAAGAAAGAGGCCACAGTGGGCCAGTTGCACCAAAATAAGTGATCTAATTAAGAATTTTGTTGAATGCTGTTTATCGATATAAAAAAGTTCCAATTACTCATATGGTAGGTCAGATTATTGGACTACAATTTGCCTAATTTGGCATTTTCTGAACTGAAACAAATTCACAACATGAAACTAAAGTTCAATACACACAATACATCAGAGAAATATGATTACAAAACAACCTAGAATGTGTCGGCAGATAAGATTAGTCTCTGGCCTTATCTTAAATGCCTTCACTATGTTAACCTCTACCACCTCTGCTGTAAGGCTATTCCATGCATCCACCATAATACTTCCTGATATAACCGGTAAACCTTTGTCCCTCTAAATTAAGACCATTATTATAATTAAGATTATGTCCTCTAGTTGTGGTAGTTTTTCTTCTTTTAAATATACTCTCTTCCTTTACTGTGTTGATTCCCTTTATGTATTTAAATGTTTGTATCATATCCCCTTCTCGCCTTTCCTCCAAGCTATACATGTTAAGATCATTTTACCCTTCCTGGTACATTTTAGCCTGTATTCCATAAACCAGTTTAGTAGCCCTTCAATGAATCTCTGCAAAGTATCAATATCATTCTGGAGATACAATCTCCAGTATTGTGTATAATACTCCCAAGTGAGGTCTCACCAGTGCTCTGTACAATGGCATGAGCACTTCCCTCTTCCTACTGCTAATACCTCTCCCTATGCAACCAAGCATTCTGCTAGCATTTCCTGCTGCTCTATTACATTGTCTACCTACCTTTAAATCCTATGAAATGAATACCCCTAAATACCTTTCCTCAGATGTTGAGGTTAGGACTGTATCCCAAAAATCCACAGCAGTGAACAAATGCCTGCAGAAAAAGACAAACACAGATAATCACTTAACGCGTTTTGTGCCTGTCTGGCACTTAGTTGTAGGTGAATAACTTATGGACACACCTCCTATTTATGTGCACCTCACTCAAGGTGCTGGTGAAGACAATAAATAAACAGAAAAAGGAAAGACGAAAAGAAAGTAATGTTATGAAAATTTAAGGGAATAGTAGAAAACAGAGGAGTATTAAAAACAACTACTAGGAACATTCCACACTTAATTTACAGTGTTCACATTATTTTAAATGGATACAAATCAATTATTGTAAAGTTAATGGACAATACAGAAAATCGCCTATATACAGAAAATAATATAATACAATATAAGGTCACAGCAAAAAGAGCAGTTGTCCACATGATATCTGCAAAAGGTTTTACATGATATTACATTTTTTTAAACATTCTATACTTTTAAACATTATATCATAGTATCATATCATAGTTGCATGACTGCCACCTGCATGGAATATATAATAGGCACAATCAAATAGATGTAATATATGTAATATTTGTAGTGAATATATTGGGAGTAATAAGAAAACTAGAATGAACAACTATAGATATTAGACTTCATACATTTAGAAACTAGTAAAAGCATAATGCATAATTACAAAGTGAAAAAGAATATTAAATTCAATTAGAGATACAAAGGGACATCAAATTCAGAGTTCAAACTTTCAGGTACTGGTGTGCAGTGTGAAGATCCATCTAGTTTTCGAGATGTTTATGTTATTGTAACAGATTGCCACCCCTAATGTTAAGGAGGGGCATTTCTCATAGTTACCCCATTGTACTCTGGAAAATGTCTCCTTATGGGTGTGTCTCTGACCTTGTCCCCCTCCTACAATAGAGGCCAAATATTCTCTAATCCTCTCTTTTAGGGGAGAGGTAGTCATGCCGACATACTGTATATGGCACGTGGCACATGTGAGTAAATAGATTACATAGTCTGTCGTACAGTTTATATACAGTTTGATATTGTGTTTTCTGCTCATTTTAGTTTAGACGGGTTTTACATGGATGCATACTGCACTTAAACATCCCCTTCGTATGTAGCCAATGTGCTGTCTGGGTAAAAGTCGAAGTGAGCAAAGAGGGTGAAATCAAAGAACCCAGGGTTGGAGACCTCCTAGTCACCATTTGATAGCCCTGTTCTACTGCGTCAAATCTACTGTCATTGGAAAGCACAGGAAAATGCTTGTTAATTATTTTCTGAATCTCATTAAATTGTAGACTAAACATGGTACTTATGACTGGTCAAGTATTGGTTTGTACAGTGCGTCGGAGTCGATGATAGGAAGATAGCATATCCCTATCTTTATTTAGGGCTCTAACAAAAGCCTTCCTCAGAATATTGAATAGGTAGCCCCTTGATAAAAGACTGTATCTGAGATGACAAGACTCTGTAAGAAAATCATCAAACACTGATCAGTCTCTTCTTATACCAAGAAACTGTCCAGTGGGTATACCAAAAGCAAGGTGAGAGGGATGTAGTGATTGGGCATGAAGATTGGTATTACCACTATTATCCTAACGATACAATCTAGTGGTAACCTTATTACAATCTGCAGAAGTATACATCTAAATATGAAATTTCATATGGGACTGAACTGCAAATTGTAGATTCAAATCATTGCAAGTTAGAGCTGCCACAAATTACAGTGCCTTGCAAAAGTATTCACCCCCCTGACTTTTTACCTATTGACTAAGTTCAATGTTTTATTAATCTGAATTCAGATTGGAGGAGCTGCAGAGTTCCACAGCAGAGACTGGAGTATCTGTACGTAGGACGACAATAAGCCGTACGCTCCATCGAGTTGGGCTTTATGGCAGAGTGGCCAGAAGAAAGCCATTACTTTAAGCAAAAAACAAAATGGCACGTTTTGAGTTTGCGA